>OY856415.1:344595686-344623186 GCA_963693085.1 Alisma plantago-aquatica
CCCTAAATATGATACATGGAAGACATAGATGGTAGTCAAAATAATAACTCATGTGATTGTGGTGATTGTGGTCCTTGACCTAAAGTCACTACAACAATCACATGCTCCTTAATGTACTCTAAAACTACTCAACACCACCTTGGAAAAGGGTTCAAATATAGGTTCTTCTTGAGTGCTCTGTGACACATGTGGATTACTGTGAGCGATGTAGATGGACTTTGTCTATCCAATTGAAGTGATATACTTTCTACTTGATGAGCGAGACTATTAAATGCATGTCCATGTTCATGTGAGTAAATATGTGATGTTATCATATGTATGTAAAATAGTCTACTCTAGATTAAGGACCACATATTGAACATTAAGAGGATGACATTTTCATACCTTAGATTCAATCTAGATATCAAAGATAAAGTTAATATATGATCACTCTAACACTGGTCAAGATACTTAGTTGAAGATTCCCTCCTACTCATGAGTGGCAATGAAGTCTTACTGTATACCATCATTGTATGTGAAATCATAAAATGACTATAGATATCACTACTAGCATAATTTAGATCCTATATGGTCACTCACACAGGACACATAGGGAAGAGGAATATAATAATGAACACATAATTAATTATTTTCTAAAGGTATAGGAAACCAATTGAATCATTTATGTAATGATTGGAAGCCCAGTCACTCAACTTAAAGCTCCAATCGATTGAGCTGGTCGATATCCATCCAATTGGTTGATTGAATGGCCTAGTTGATTGAATGGACAATATCAACTAATTTGTTGACTAGCTAGTTTAGACACCCAAATGGAATAAGTCAATGGAATGACTGATTGGACTTGGTAGGTTCTGACCCAACTCATTTAATCAAATGGATTGGTCAGTCACTCAACTAGAAATCCCGACTAGTCAACTAGACATGTCCACTCAGATGATCGGATATTTGTAGGGTGGTTGCAAAAAGGCAACCAATTCTTTCCTATTTGCATGGTTTATTAGGATCTTGGTTCCATACCTTACCTACCTAAAGGGGCATGAAATAAATGGTTTTGGTTGGATCCTTATGTGACATGTTGTTAGACAATACATCACCATGCACAAGAGAGAAGAGATCATGAAATGCTAGCACACTACCAACAAGAATAATTTTCCTTCCCTATCGACTCTTAGAGAGTGATGTGGACATCCCCTAATCCACATGGACAATATAAATAACTTGAAACATTAGTGGCTATATTTAGGGATCATTAAAGACATCCTCCTTTTTCTATATTATTGTGAGAACCATTTATAGATCTACTAAGAAACAAAGGTATGAATCACATCCCTTCCTCTCCAATATATCATTATTGACAAGATCTGGTCGTGAGAGCAAAGATATTGAAAAATTGTTTCTTCAATTGTGTCTGTCGCATCTACAAAATCCTACATATGATGTTATACCATAGCCAAGGCCCATACCTTGGTTGTTCATGTAGAGTAATGTGTGATCATATTAATAATGGTGAATATTATCCTGCAAACATAAACCATGCTAACTAATGATACTCCAAGTGGTAGTCATGCAAAGATCACCCTCTTTCGGTATTGGAAAGGCATTTATTGGATTCATGTAATGGAGTGAACTTTTAGAGTATATGGATACCTAATGATATAAGTGAATCGATATCTTTAAGTTATGTGAAGAGTTCCAAGTATTTGATCAAGTTTGAAGAATATTTGACATTGTAATATTATGGTTAATATCCTAAGTTTATGTCTTCTTGAGGTATTTGATTTACATGTCAAATAGTGATATTTTGACACCAAATTTGAGTAGATCAAACTTTGAGCCCTCATAAAGCAATGGTTAAACTTTCATGATATTTGGGTGCTCCTAGAAGGAGATATATAGGTTTGAATGTAATCAAATTATTTATGTATTGGTGTATCGTTGAGCAAGGTAAGCAAATATTTGGTCTAAGTTGTTGGTATATGCCTTGTCACACCTTGTTTAAGCAGGTGGGTGATATGGCTGAGGGTAGTGCAGCCCGAACATAGCCTTCAAGATGTGGATCAGTGATGTGGGGATCTCGTGGCTCTGGGATGGCCAGATTGGAGGGTGAAAAGTTATCTACTGTGCCAGTTCAAACCAACAACATGGGAGGCAGTTCACCTCCCACGGGATCAGTCCACCATGATCAGTTTTCATGGGTCGAGAGTGGTTTTGACCTAGCAGTTGTCTTTGGATCAACAAAGGAGTGAAAAGATCCCCTTTCATTGTATACTAAACAGAGAAGAGGCAGGGAGTTCCACCTCACCCTTTGTTCTTCCTTTCAACCGGCATGTACAAATCATTAGGAGGAGTTATAGAATGAGATAGGAAGTAGGATAGAGGAAGATCTGAAGTAGTCTGTGAGGAGCCAAGTCTCCGTGAGTGTTTTCTAGAGATCCAACCACCAGCGGTACCGAGATCAAACCCATGCAATTGACGACGACATCTAGAGATATAGCTCGTGTTGGACTAGACGGGGTCACCAGTCAGGTGTTGAGATGAGAGAACGAGTGAGGAAGGAGAGATCGGCCATTAATACCTCACTACAGATAGACCAGGAGGTGGTGGAACATGCGGACTCACATTGGATGGAAACATGGAGAGGAAGAGGAGAGTGTCAACCAACGTCAAACCCAACCCCTACGATGACATGCTACGGTTGAGCCACCTCAACCTAGAGGGCTCCCTTGCGATGACAATAAGTTATTGGACACAAGGAGGAGATGTGAGGAGAAAGAAGGCACACAGATCAGGAACTGTCACTTGATGGAGATGAAGCCAATGGCGGCCGCTTCACATATCTCACACGAGCATCACGCAGATCGCGTTCACGCGAGGGGAAGAGGGAGTGGCAGGTTCAGAGGCCCAACCGGTTCGGCCTAGCCAAAGGCAGACCAGACCGAGCAGACCAATAAGTGTCCCAGATGGCTCAGTGGGACCCAGGATATATAGAGCCAGCGCCCCCTTTTGCCCACGTGGCACATGCCCATTGGCCGCTAGAGGTAAATAATTTAGTAAATGCCCAAATCTTCAATAATTCATAGAAATTAGCACGCTTATTAGACAAATACAAATAATATACCAAAATGTTTAGAAAAATGAGTAGAACAAAATGGAACCATACTATAAGCCTTTTTTATGCTTAAAATAGAGTTATATCATGTATGTTTTTATATACTTGCTTCTTGGATAATAAATATGAAAGAATGGCCTAAATTATGATAAAATGTTAGTAAATCCACATTCATGTTCAGAACCCATCTGATATCATGAATATGATTAGGTTTGTCTTTCTTGATCTAAGGTACACCATTACCTCTTACTTGGCTTATTAATCAGTATGGTTGTATTATATGTGTAGAAAAATACTTCTCATATGATATTGGATGAAGCAATTGATCTTGTATGATATCTTGCTTGTTTTTCCATACTTATGGCTATGAACACATGAAACATAATATATATCTTCCTATAACATCCCACTCTTTTTATGAAAATTTTCAACATATTTTATTCTTTACATAATCTTTCTCTATAGCATAATTGTTGAGTACCTTTATGCAAATTGCCCATGTTAGGTTTACAATTTCGTTTCATGTGAAGAAAATTATGTTCATTTACTTTCTCATCCATGGTTTACTTGTAGAAAATGTTTCCTTGTATATTTATGACTTATGAGTTCAATAATAAAAGATCTTTTCAAAATATATTACCTTTAATGTCTTTTAATGGCTAATATAGAATTTATGGACAAATATGTGCCCAAAAACGAAATCTAAATTTATAGGAATAATCTAGACCTCTTTTGTGCCTATGGATAAAATTTGAATTCTTTTTGCCCATGTTTGACCCTCCAATTAATTTGAGAGATGTTTGAATATAGTTGACCTATAATTGAATCCAATTTCATTGATTGCATTGATTTTCCCTAATGTTCCACATTTCAATTGATGTCACATGTTACATTTTTGTTTTCATTTCTAGTGCACGATCTGACGGTCTGCAATTAACCAACCAATGATCCAACATATCTGGGATCATCACCTACCCCCAACGGTTTCGTGTTCTGGAATCATTTTGAAAGCAACACCTTCCTCGACTTCTCTCTCTCCAATTACTGGTCTGTTTAATGGGATGTATGAGCCACTGAATTTGTCTTCCTCTCCTGAATGGAATGAGCTCTTGCTCACTTCTGCCCATGACCATTTGACAAAATGCCCAAAAAGGGAAGGTTTCCCCTCGCCACCATGAAGTTGCAGAGGCTCAGTTAGTCTCCCTCTTTTCTATTTAACCAGCCCAAGAGCATCGCGGGCCTCCCTCTTTTCCTCCTCCACTGCCAATTTGGCCTCGTGAGCCCGGACTCTCCCTGACCTGCTCAAACTCTTCTCCGGCGACCTCGATCTCGCCCCTGCACCTCCGAACACCTTTGTTCGATGGCGGCCATAGTGAGTATCTTTAGCTCAGCTACTTTTCCCTCGATTCATTAGTTTTCCTTGGGTCCTTCCCAACTAATGGGTCATGTAGAGCCGCCGCCTGTGCTCACCGACGACAGTCACCGTGGCTTCTAGGCCATGAAGATGGAACCTCTGACCTCACCATGCCTTCCCAATTCGTTCCCAACCTTCTTTGGCATGATGTTGCTTGTTTTCTTTAGTTTGAACTTCATGACCCTCATCACCTATTTCGGGTTGTCTCTGACTAGCTAAGGACATAAAAATCCTATTTTCGATGCGATGTGTTCCTCAATTCCACCTAGGCCTCATGAACGTGATCTTCTTGTTTATATGCTCCCACCAGGACATTTTTTTTTGATACAGTTCTCGACTTGCCCCCCTCCATGTCTTGAACATGCCCTCAAGCTCTTGCGCTCCCTGACCTATGAGCCTAGGCTCATTATGTACGGCTCCTCCTCAGGGATGCAATGGGGAGGCAGTCTTCCCCTGTAAGGCAATGGGGTTGTTTCCCCCAGTCGATCCTCGGTGGGGCACGAGTGTTGCTCTCGCCTAAGATCCCTGAAGAGATGCTCTCTCATGCATGGTGAGAGGGGAAGAAACCAGGTGGTAGGATGACTCTATTTCCCCTGGTTGGGTAATCGAACAACCAATCACCAAAGGGGTATTCTCGAGATTTCATGTCGTCTTTTGTTGCTTAAGAATTGAGAAGCGATGCCATCCTGGCGAGTTGTGATTGGGCCACGAGGACATGACGCAGGCCTAATATCCACGTGGCTTTTCCTCAAATTTTTGATTGGTCTGTTCTTTCTAAATTCATAGTGAATCGCCTATTTATCGAAAACTTATGCAAAAATAAGTTTTGGAAAGGATTTTCAATGAATAATTCGAATTTATGATTTTTATCGACTGTTTTTTCCATTTTCACATCTCAGTATTTATATGAACAAATTAGGGTTTAGTGTTGTATAATGAATGATAAACATGTTATTTCAGGTGTTTAAGGGAATCCAATCAGTCAAACAAGGTTTGGCATAGGTGCTTTAGCTCAAGGTAAGCGGTCCATGCCCTTGTCATAGATACTATTTGATTTATTGAATGTTTATAATTTATGTTAAGAACTTAATGTTAAAGTCATGATTAATGTATGTCTTCCTTTCACGTATATGAGTACTAGATGTTAGATTTCAATAATCTAAGTCTAAGCATAGATATCACATTAATGTTATGAATTATGATTAAGGTACATGAAACTAAGGTTAAGAGGGAAGAAATTCACACTCATGCTTAAGAGGGAAGAAATTCCGATTATGGTTCATGGGGAGAAATCCCAATTATGTTCAAGAGGGAGAAATCCCATTCAGGTCAAGTCTAAGTCATGAAGAAGATAAGTAAGTATAAAAAAAAGATCATGGTTAAGAGAATTTTATTTAGATTTATATGCACCTTGTAATGGGATTTCCCAGCATTATGGGCTTTTTGAGCATCTTGGGGTTCCTTATGGAGCATTAAGAGAGGAACATATACTTATGGTCAAGTTCTTTATGTAAAAGATTCCAATAAATGATTAATGGTAATGCATGTTCATGTTTATGTAAAATCATATTTATATGTTATTTTTATGTCTTATAATATGCCAATGCCTCTTACAATGAATGTTTTTCCTTTGCATGGTTGGGGATGAGATGTTCGTAGAAGTTGGAGCTAAAGGGAAGGAATCAGCTTAAGGAGTTCTAAGGACTTAACGATCTAACGAGTTGTTGCCTGGTGGGACTTCCATCTATGGAGATCCTATGTTTCCACATGTTGCCTAGTTTATATTAAGCATATCTTAAACTTATGATGTAGTTTCCATTCCCAAGAATGTTATGTATGAATCTATTTTTTCAATGAAATGCTAAGTGTCATTTATGTAACGCCCCTCCAAGCACATATATAAGTCAGCAGAAGCAAACCCGATGTTGTCCATAACATGGGTAGCTCGGCTCGGGGGAACGTCACAAAATATGATTACCATTGCAATTAGATAAATGAAACACCTTGCATTAACTCAAAAATGGATTCAGACATTGTTCATGGAAGGGAAAGACATAGACGATATCATCTAATATCAAAACCTAATACATGTAGGCTAAGCAAAATGTAAAGCATAAACTGAATCCAAACTAGATAACATCCAGAGATGTAGATGGCACCCCACCAAGCTGGAGTCTTCTCGGTCAGCTACCCTTGATTTCTCACGTTAGTTCCCTCCTGCTCCTTTATCTAGGGATATCTCGTCCCACGGCCATGCAAAATAAAGCAACATTATAAGTAAGCGGCACCATACATGTTATACTGACTAAAAATAACATATACTTGACTTGAAAGGAAAACTTGACATGAATTTAACTTAAGCATTCTTGAAATTAATTACTTGACATAAATAAGAATTTCATAAGTAAAATATGCACTCTCTATGATTTGCCTATTCAAGAGCCCATAATTGGCACGAATGCCCATGATTTGGCTAAAAAGCCCATAACGACCTTGAGGTCCATGATTGTCTATGAAAGCCCATATCTAGCATGAAGGCCCATAATGACCCTAAGGTCCATAATGGCAAGAGCATATAAAACTAAATCAATTTCTTATAACCTGATTATTAAAATGAACATTACCATAATCTTGAACATTAATCATTGGCATAATGGGATTTCTCCTTCATTACATGAATTGCATGATTCTTTCTTAAATTCCTTAATCATTACATGATCATAATCAATAAACTAATGAGCATCTGTGATAACATAGAACTTTAGGAATATAACAAACATCATGCAATGATATAATATGAGACATGATCATAATCTAGATTCATTCATTTATTTGGAATTAAAGTATAATCATAAAGCATGCATAACATGCAAATCAACCAAAGTAAATATGTATGATGGCATGACCCTCTTACCTTATTGGAGCAAACCCAAACTTTAGTCTCCCTGATCCTGGGTCAAGTCCTAGGTCCCTGAAATTAGCATGATTTAGGTGATTTAACACTTTAATTACATCTTAACCCTCGTTTTATTTAAACTTGATACTTCATGAAAACCAACCCAAAACATGTCTCAAAACCCTGACCATTGGCTAGATCTTGAAAAACTGAGAAAAATTCATATATAACTTGACCCCATACGATCTACGAATTAAAAGTTATGAATTTTCATGCATCGGCCAATCAAAAAGCGAGGAAAATCCACGTTGGTATTAACCAGAAAATTCACCAGCGTCGCTTAGCTGGTCCAACCACTGGTGGCCATATAAGACGAGGGTATCATCACCATCTATGCATCCTGGTGAACAAACACAAAGGTTGGAAAGACCAAACTACCCATGGCAGCGTGTTACCGGGGGAAAACAACTAGGGTCAAATTCGTGAAACCAAAACCTAGATTCATCGTCTTCGAGATTCATCTGCACAGAGAATAGTCGTCGCGAAGGTGAAATTGTTTGATTGAAAATCAGGGTTCTGATCATGACCAAGGAAAACGTATAACACAACAAGGTACCTCCATCCTAGCCGAACTCAACGAGCCTGACTTTGACTGGTTTTGAGATTAGAAGCTCAATGGAGCTCTGCCGCCATGGCTTCTAGGAGGACAAAGGAAGAAGGAACAGAGAAGTGGAAACCGGATCAGACCCCAAAAGCATAGAAAAAGGATGGCAATTCAATTCGCTAGTACCAAACGCAACTGATGACGATTAAAACAGGTTGAACGGCGGCGAGAGTTGACCCGCGCATGGGAATCACCCATGGGATCCAAATTTATAGTGAAAAGGGGAAAATAATGATACCTTGAAATCTTCATGATTTTCGAGTACTAGGACCTTCCCAGGGTTGTAGATAACCCTTCTGGGCGTCGACTTGGGGTGGAGAAGGTTGTGCACCGCCACCTCAGCCAAGCTTGGAAGAGGAGTCGCTGGCGGAGTAGGGTAGCAGAGGGGGAAAGCTCTAGAGGGCAAACAGATTTGTGGGTAGAGTTCCTTAGGGTTCGATTATCTATTTAGATGGTTCTTTTATAGCTTTGGGTAGCCCGAGTTGTGAGAGGAGAGCCACGACCGAGAGAACATGGGGGAAGCAAAGTCCCTCCTCGGCCGGGATGCCCAGGGCATGAGAGTCCCTCAAAGATGGGCTCTCGAGGGTCGCGGAAGGCTCACAAAAGTAGAGGTGAAGAGACCATGCGGATCGAGGATCTGTGGTGTTAGCTAGGGGATCAAAGGAGATAACGCACACATCCTGCCTGTTCTCAGTCTCCTACTCAAGGTAGGAGACGAGTCAGGTGGCATCCGATGGGCATCCAACGACCCTAACCAACTCTGACGCCCAGAGAGCGCGTGACACATAAACTATAGCCGAAATCGAGAAATCATGTGTGTGACGTCTAAATAACATGAAATCTTAGGTCAGATCATGAAATAGTTGATTAATGTACTAAAAAATCATATGTTAACTCCCTTATTTGATTTGAAGGGTCAAATGAAGCCCTATAAGGCTCAAATTTTGACAATAGCTGAATTAAAGGGTCTAGAATCTTTCTATATGATTATATTTAGGTTTTAACTATAGTTTCTTTATTAAATGCACAAAAGTCATTATCTCATTATATATGAATTAAAATAAATTATCTTTTCAATGTTAGGTAATATTTTGAATAAAAGTTCGAGTTATGATGAAACCTTTCATTATATTTGAGTAGTTTGCATCAATCCTTAGGATTTTGAAAATAGAAGTGGGAAATTTTCACTAAGGACCTTAAACTTATTTTATTTGCAAATTGGGATGTTACAATTCTACCCACCTTAATTAAATTTTGTCCTCGAAATTTTCTTAGATTGCTACCCACCTTAGAGTTTCAGTTATACCTTCTTAAACTTTATAACTTTTATAAAATAATATATTCAACATGAATTAAATGTTACCTTGATCATCATCTTCTAAGTCCATGGCAAAAACCCTAGCTTGCCTCTTGGGTGGAGGATCATGGTTCCTATTCTGATTTGCATTTGCCTCCTTCTTCAGCAACTTCGGGCAACTTGACATGAGGTGTCCATTCTCTCCACAGTAGAAACATGCTCCTGTACCATACCTACATGGACCTGCATGATTCTTCTTGCATGTTGGGAATAAGGGCTTCTCAACTTCTGTAGCAGGCTCAGGTGCCTTCCTCTTATGGTTGTTCGGAGGTTGATGCTGGGTGTTCTTCTGATGACCTTCGTTCTGGTGAGACCTCCCAGGGTAGTCTTCTAACTCTAGAGCTGCATCCAAAGCAGCTTGAAGGGTCATGTGGCCTCTTCCTGATAGGGCAAAGCTTAAGTCTGTCTTAAGTCCTGGGATGAACTTCTTTGTCCTACGTCGCTCATCATATTCATATTCATACTTCTACATAATCCTAAACTTCATGGCATACTGGGTCACTGTCATGTCACCCACCTGAGCTAGATTGGAAGACTCCAGCTCCTTCTTCTCTATCATGGCTTCAGACACATAGTGCTCCTAGAAGGCTTCCACAAAACCTTCCCATGTGAGTGCAGGTGCATCAACAGCTCTGGAGTTGAGGAAGTTCTCCCACCATGTACAGGCTTCTCCCTTCAGCATGTGGGTGGCAAAGTGAACCCTACACTTCTGAGGGTAGTCTCGGTCACGAAAACAATGCTCCATGCTCATAATCCATTCTTCTCCCTTGGTGACGACGTCATCCTCTCCTTCTCCAGCAAAGGAGTCGGGCCTGATCTTCAAGAAATCCACCAAGGTCAGCTCATGGTGTCTAGGTTGACGTTGTCCTTGTCCTAGAGCATTGGTGAGTAGTTGGACTAATTCCTCCAGGGTTGCCTTAGGGTTCCTTCTTGATCCACTTCCCTCACTAGAAGAGCTAGCACAATCTTCCCTATCCTTTCCCTTATCAGACTTCTTAGGAGCCATCTAGAAAACAAGGTATACCTAGGCTTAGAACATGCGAATCTTTAGCTTAGTGGCCATCTACTCATTGCTCTGATACCATACTGTAACACCCCTCCAAGCACATATATATGTCAACGGAAGCAAACCTGATGTTGTCAATAACGTGGGTAGCTCGGCTCGGGGGAACGACACAAAATATGATAACTATTGCAATAAGATAAATGAAACACCTTGCATTAACTCAAAAATAGATTCAGACATTTTTCATGGAAGGGAAAGACATAGACTATAACATCTAATATCAAAACCTAATACATGTAGGCTAAGCAAAATGTAAAGCATAAACTGAATCTAAACTAGATAACATCTAGAGTTGTAGATGGCATCCCACCAAGCTAGAGTCTTCTCAGTCAGATACCCTTGATTGATCACGTCAGTTCCCTCCTGCTCCTTTATCTAGGGACATCTCGTCCCACAGCCATGCGAAATAAAGCAACATCATAAGTAAGTGGCACCATACATGTTATACTGACTAAAAATAGCATATACTTGACTTGAAAGGAAAACTTGACATGAATTTAACTTAAACATTCTTGAAATTAATTACTTGACATAAATAAGAATTTCATAAGTAAAATATGCACTCTCTATGATTTGCCCATTTAAGAGCCCATAATTGGCATGAATGCCCATGATTTGGCTAAAAAGCCCATAATGTCCCTGAGGTCCATGATTGGCTATGAAATCCCATATCTGGCACGAAGGCCCATAATGACCCTAAGGTCCGTAATGGGGAGAGCATATAAAACTTAATCAAATTCTTATAACCTGATTATTAAAATGAACATTACCATAATCTTGAACATTAATCGTTGGCATAATGGGATTTCTCCCTCATTACATGAATTGCATGATTCTTTCTTAAATTACTTAATCATTACATGATCATAATCAATAAACTAATGAGCATATGTGATAACATAGAACTTTAGGAATATAACAAACATCATGAAATGATATAATATGAGACATGATCATAATCTTGATTCATTCATTTACTTGGAATTAAAGTATAATCATAAAGTATACATAACATGCAAATCAACCAAAGTAAATATGTATGATGGCATGACCCGCTTACCTTATTGGAGCAAACCCAAACTTTAGTCTCCCTGATCCTGGGTCAAGTCCTAGGTCCCTGAAATTAGCATGATTTAGGTGATTTAACACTTTAATTACATCTTAACCCTAATTTGCCTTAAACCTGATACTTCATTAAAACCAACCCAAAACATGTCTCAAAACCCTGACCATTGGCTAGATCTTGAAAAACTGAGCAAAATTCATATATAACTCGACCCGATATGATCTATGAATTAAAAGTAATAAATTTTCATGCATCGGCCAATCAAAAAGCGAGGAAAATCCACGTTGGTATTAACCAGAAAATTCACCAGCGTCGCTTAGCTGGTCCAACCACTGGTGGCCACATAAGACGAGGGTATCAACACCATCTATGCATCCTGGCGAACAAACACAAAGGTTGGAAAGACCAAACTGCCCATGGCAGCGTGTTACCGGGGGAAAACAACTAGGGCCAAATTCGTGAAACCAAAACCTGGATTCATCATCTTCGAGCGTCATTCGCATAGAGAATAGTCACTGCGAAGGTGAAATTGTTTGACTAAAAATCTGGGTTTGGATCATGACCAAGGAAAACGTATAGCACCACAAGGTACCTATTGTTGGTATGTATGCCCTGAGAGCCAATCATGTGATGATTGGTGGGATACATTAAGATTGATTTGATAAACATCAAAGGCAAGCTTCCAATTCATTCTGGTTCAGTCATATGAGATAGTGATAGAACAGATTGAATGTCTAAAGAATGACAGAACTCAATGACGTATGCTTTCAGGTTAAGGTCCTGAACGATGAGATCATACGGATGCTAAGAGGTTGTACATTCTTGTTATGTCCCTAGTCGGATGTCATTGTGGAAGGTAGATAGACAACAATGACACACAAGACTAGATTGTGGTGTTGGTTGATGACAGAATCTCATTAGTCATGATATAGAGATATCAAACCAAACACATAGGTACTTGTTAGAGAACAAGTGTACCGGACAGACCCACCGTGAGTTTGACACATGGAACCATGAGATGGTAGTCACAGTCAGTACTCACTGTGATGGTGGTGAGTGTGATTCTTAGACCTGAAATCACTGCACTCAACACATGTCGTTGGGCACACTTTGACATCATCAAACACAGTCCTGAAACATGGGTTGTTATAAAGGTGATGATTGGGTGGCTTTGACACATGGGGCTTTTGAGGGGTGAGTGATAGATATGGGATTTGTCCCTCCTGAGGGAGTTTGATATCCAAGGCCACTTGATGAGTAGGATTGAGATAGGCGTGCGCAGGCATGTGCGAATCAGTATGTGATATTGATGTCATACATATTTCCTTCAATCTACTCTGAGATCAAGAAAGTGAATGAACGTTGACAGGATGACTGTTCCATGCCTTGAGTTCATTCGGGATATCAGTGACAAAGGAATTATACATTCGTTGTAACACCATTCACGGATTGTAGGATGAAAGTTGTTCTCCAACTTTCTACTTTCACTTGGGTAGTACTGATGTGTGACTAGGTACCACTCTTTGCTTGTGAAGTCATAAGTGTTATGGACTTTCACTGCCAATGTGAAATGGACCTGCAGGGTCACACACATAGGATTTAACCTGGAAGAGGAGTTTTGTCCACAAGCAATGTTTAGATTGATTACTAAAGGAGTTTAGTAGTTCAATTAAACACTCAATCAGTCGATGGCTCAATATCGTATGGTTCAAGGTGTTGGACGCATTGATTGGAGTATCGGATTGATTGAAATCACAATTGACTGATTTTGCCCAACCTGTGCTCCCAACCGATCAGCTCATGTGATGAACCGGTCAGCTGAGGTGCTGAACCGGTCGGCCGGAGTGTCCAGGCCGATCGGCTTATGCCCAGGTTGAAATGACTGGTTCAAGAGTTGAACCGATCGGCTCAACTGGTGCAACCGACCAGTTGGGAAAGTCATGTCGGAAAGAATTTTCCTTTGGTTTCAAATTACCCAATTTGATTGGGAATAATATTGGTATTCGATACGAATTGGGAAAGAAACAAGGAAAGTCTTTTTGAGCCAGATTAGGACCATGAACCGATCGGTTCAGGGCACCAACCGATCGGTTGGAGTGCCCCAAACGATCGGCTCAGGTCCAACCGATCGGATCAATGGCCGAACCGATCGGTTTAGTTGTGAACCGATCATTTCAAGTTGCGAACCGGTTGCTTTTTTTGTGGAAAATTCTCGAACCCTTCTACTCCTGCTTTAGTCCCGCATTGCCCGGGATGGAGAACCCTGTCCCATGACTCTCCTATATATATAGGGGTATTGGGGGCTTCTCAAAGTACAGCTCAGTGCAACCAATTGCTCTGCAAGTTGTCGTTCTCTTTGGTTTTGGTAACCGTGAGAGAGCCCGAGCAAGTGCTTCCCGCAAAAGGGAGGTGCAGCAAGGGAAGGACAACTGTAGTTGCAACAGGAGGCAGGAGAGCGTGTTGGCGACTAGTACGTCAACAGGAGGGTGCGACTCCTTCCACTTCCTTGTGGGATAAGGAGAGTGGAGTTCCAGGTGGTCCGTGTGGACTAC
Source organism: Alisma plantago-aquatica (assembly GCA_963693085.1). Classification (NCBI taxonomy): domain Eukaryota; kingdom Viridiplantae; phylum Streptophyta; class Magnoliopsida; order Alismatales; family Alismataceae; genus Alisma; species Alisma plantago-aquatica. The sequence goes on from OY856415.1 coordinate 344,609,811, forward strand.
TACAGAGGCGGGAGGACACTGCCGCTTAGGAGGACAACTGTCATCCGAAAGTCCGGTTCGAGTAGGAGTTGTCAGTCCCGGTGCGACCAGGAGCTACACAGACACCGTCGAAGTCCGGAGTTGAAGACCGCGCATTGCGTGAGGTATTTTCACCGAGCAAGCCTCGGGACAAGGTATGATTCCACAAACCATCCTTTCCTATTATATAGATGTTGACGCGTTTCCTCGGTATGGGTTGGGGGAGAAATTTTTGTTTCCGCTGCCTTCTCTGTCTCCCCTAAAACCCAATAGTGGTATCAGAGCCACGTCAACTGCTCTATATTGTAGGAATATCGATATGATCGATTTTGGTTTGTTGCCTTTATTTATTGCATGCGATGGGAATAATATTGGCTTTATGCATGTCCAATCCTAAATCCACAAATCCCAAATTACATATATGATATGTATTATTAATGCACTCGATATGCGTCGCCCTTAAACGAGTTTTCTGGTGGATGTGTGTAGCGTGATTATGGCCTATAAACCCCTATCTGTGTGTGGTTGTTTGTGGTTGCTTGCATCTCGGTCTGCGCACCGATCTTCCCTCTCTTATTCCTGATGTAACTCAAAATAATTCGAGATTCTTTCCTACCTTTGCTCCCCCCGAATGTAACTCGGGGTTTCCTTTTTTAAAGCAATGTAATAAATAGAATAGGATTTTATTTCCTGTTATGTCAAAGACCGGCGGACATCAAGACGACTGCTCAGACGGTCGGTTCAAGGAGTGAACCGATCGGTTGACCTTCCAGACAATCGGTTCAAGGAGTGAACCGATCGGTTGATGACTGGTTCGAGGAGCGAGACGAGCGGGTGGAGGACATGACGAGATGCACGACGACCAGGTGAACCGATCGGTTGGAGGAGCCAACCGATCGGCTGGTGGCACCCAGACGATTGGCTGGAGAGTACAGATCATTCATTTGATGAGTTGATCAACTCGGATGGTAAGGCACAGAGTTCATCTTGTACAGGTTGCATATGCTGTAGACCTAGATGACCGTGATTCCTCTTGGCTCGAGGAATCACATTAGGATGGCCATAATCATCGCTTTTTATCGTTTGTGCATGTTTTCTGTGGGATATAGCATGTATATGATACATACTATGTATTGTGGTGATTGGATATGTATATGTATATAAAACCAAATCCCTCATTAAAATATTAAGTTTTAGATGCCTTCCAAATGCGACACACGTGAAAAGCTTGTTCGACCAAGTGTGGGCACGCCCTAGCGTGGTGCACCATCTACCTCGTGGAAGCGTGAAGGATGAATGTGTGGGTCTGCCCAAGCAGGGTGCATATTCATCGTGTTTGCTTTGGGTCGGACTTAACAAGGTGACCTAGATAGGATCTAGCACCTTGAGGCATGGAGATGATCATTGCAAGGAGTTGTAGATGACATCTTATCAAGAGTTGCATATGATGCAATTGGCAAAAGTTGCCTACCTGAGAGATCTATGTTGTGGGTGACAGCCCAAGCTGGTCCATGACTTAGAGGATTTCAGGATCTTGCCCACTAGAAGGTTGTACGCTGCAATCTTCCGAATTGATCGTGAGGGCTATCAATTTGAAGTAAAATAGTGGGAGCGATAATTAATTAAAGGCCTAATTTTATCGTCAACTTTTCAAATCAATCAAACAAGTCAAAAGAGTTTTGGACTAAAATTGCATATATTTCCTTTTGTTAAAATAAATGGTTAATCAACAAATCACTTTATTTGCGATCGGTCTTTGAAACCAACAAATTAAATGGGAATAATTCCACGATTGGTTAGGATGATGAGAAGTGTTCTCAGTCAAAGAGTGAAAGCTCTAAGTCCTAGTTATACCAGAACCAGATGAACTCGATCCCACCACATCAATGGCTGAAAGTATGCTTATGGAAGCATACCGAGGATGACATTGATGAGGAGTGCTTGATGTTTTGTTCTATGAACTATGAGTTGCAGAGACAACATGAGACATATGATGTCTCCAAGACACTATCCTAGTATGTCATGACAGAAGGAGATCCAGTAAGGGATTCACACACTCAATGTGATTGGGTATGTTGAAAACTTGACTGAGAAGGATTCCCTCTGAGCCAAGGGTTGGCTATTGGTATGATACTGCAAATGTTGCAAGAATCATACAATTCATGATAAGCTACAACATGAACAACTTTGACAAGCGTTGACAGAGTTATTGGACATGTTGAGGACAATAGAGGCAAAGATGAAGAAAGACAAACCATAATCTTTGATGTGATCAAAGGGAAAGGTAAGTCTTAAGGGCAAGGATAAGGGCAAAGCAAAGAAGTGTTCTATTGCTAGCCGACAATCCAAGCCGTCTTCAGCCTCAAGGCACATGGGGAAAGGGTGTATGAGGGATTGCCCTCTATATCTGGAAGAACAAAAGAAGATGAAGGAGGGGATGGAGATCTCCACCTAGGGTATCATGAAATGAACCGCTTCTTTATCCGAGGTATATGATACCAAGATATGGATATGTCATATATGATATGCAATATCCGCAAAGAAGTGATGGCCTTTGTGAAAGGACCAAGAAAGAAGAACCCATCATTGGAGCAAGTGTTGCTGCCATAGATAGGAGTATCTTTCAGTTTATTTCAGCCTAAAAGGGCATCAAATAGAGTTGAGAACTGCTATTTCATATATTGCCAAAAGATAGAAACACTTTATTATTGCATATTGTATGACAATGATGGCAATTAATAAAGTTGATGTTTCAATCTTAAAGATATGATCTTTGTCGCAATGCCTTGCTTATCTTGTGGTATTTGATATGCATAAGATAAAATGATACCTAAAAGTTATTGATAACTCAAACAATTAGCATATATCATAAGAAATTCATTTCTAGTTTCCATATGATGGATAAATCTAGACTCTTTTGGTTAGAGAACCAGTAAGAGACATGAATATCTTGGACATGATTAATCAATCTTCACTAATGGTAGTGGGAGAATGATTATCCTATTAGGTATAATACATGTGATGTATTTACAGACCTATTGGAACAAATGCTAATCCTTCTAATGGTGTTTAGAGAAATACCAATATGAACATCTTGAAGTGTTCAAGATTGTCATAGATGAAGTACAAATTTGGTAAAGTATTAATTCTTGATGAGATCAATGAATAAAATACTTGGACCAAATGTTTGAGATCCTTATGAGTGATTATGATAGTGTATCATAGTGAACTCATGATTAAGGCATGGTGATGTCTAAATCAAGAAGGAATCATACTCTAAGGAGTTAGAGAATGATTATCAAATAACTGAATTCTTCTTATTAAAAGAATACCCCACACTAATAAAGGACATTAAGAATCACAAGGGTTGTGAATTCTTATATTCTTGACAGATACACCTCAATTATCTATGTGATGAGTTGTTCATATGGTGAGTCAACTATCTAGATGAATATGAGGAATCAGATTTTGAGTTATGGTATAAGACCATTACATCCTAAATGACATCCATGTGAACCATAAGGTATGACCTTGATGGTAGCACTCATTGGATCATATCCATAAGTGCAAATAAGTCTTAAGTGTTAAGACACATGGATAACATTTTGAGAAGGATGATGCTTGTTGATTGCAACTTAGTGACTAAGACATTTGGCATATGGATACTAAAACCGCATTCCTTTGAGGAATAAAATCAGGATGTGTACGTGACACAGCCTATAAGGTTTATGAATCCATTAATGCAAATGAAGTCTATAAGTTGCAATGGACTAATCAATGTGATTGATTGAGTACAAGCAACTCAGAATTGGATCTTTACTTTGATGATATAGTCAAAGGGTTTGACTGATATGTCAAAGATAAAGAAGGGATCTGTGATTTAGTGGGAGCGTGTTCACATTCCACATATTGATGTGAAATGGAATTGTTCTAGAATGGAAATCCAAAAGTGGAAATTATCTTTAAGGAAGATAGAGATGTTTCCTATGTGATAGGAATGGATATCTATAGAGATAGTTCTCGGAAAATCTCTTGACCTGGAAAGAGAAAACATACATTGGCAATTTGTACTGAAGTGTTCAGTATGCACAGATTCAGTGGGAGAAAACATGTCCATGTTACATGGATATTAGTATCCCAAGGCCAAGTGTCCAATTCTTATGAAGAATGGGAACACTAAGAATAGATATGGATCTATCATGTATGTAATCATCCCATTGTCTTGCATGTATGACATGGCAAGAATAAAATGCATTCATCATCTTGTATGTGTGACATGACAATATGATGTGCTCATCCTGATAACTCGTATGTGGGACATGACGAGTGGATGTCTGTCTACTTCCAGTAAGGGTTACTGGAATACCATGAGAACTTGATAAGTACTTATGAAGTACTAGTTCCATGGAGATAAGGAAGAGGTTGATGTAAAGAGTTACATTGATGTGAACTTCCGAAAGGACAGAAAATTAATCGCAATATATAGATAAGATGTATAAAAGTGAAAGTTTGTTTATAATTGGAAGTGTTCCAATAAAACCATTTAAAAGGGGAAATGCCGAGTATCTATGTGTTAGAGAACAGAAGTAGATACTATATGGATCTGGAAGTTCATGAGATGAACTTATAGATATTCCACTCATTTATGACAAGTCTGGAATCCTTGATCATGCAATGTGGCTAAAGGTTAGCATGGAATACTAGATCGCATATTATGGAAACTCCATCTCATACGTGTGACGTACATCGAAGAGATAAGAGACATGCAATTACACTGACTTTGGCAAGGTGTTGACATTACTCACTATGTTAACACTGGAGTAGAATGACATGTGGGACATGTTTAGAGATCACTATGAATATGATTCAAGGGTGATTGGCTCGCAGTGCAAGTGGGAGTCTGTTGGTATGTATGCCCTGAGAGCCAATCATGTGATGATTGGTGGGATACATTAAGATTGATTTGATAAACATCAAAGGCGAGCTTCCAATTCATTCTGGTTCAGTCATATGAGATAGTGATAGAACAGATTGAATGTCTAAAGAATGACAAAACTCAATGACGTATGCTTTCAGGTTAAGGACCTGAACGATGAGATCATACAGATGCTAAGAGGTTGTACATTCTTGTTATGTCCCTAGTCGGATTTCATTGTGGAAGGTAGATAGACAACAATGACACACAAGACTAGATTGTGGTGTTGGTTGATGACAGAATCTCATTAGTCATGATATAGAGATATCAAACCAAACACATAGGTACTTGTTAGAGAACAAGTGTACCGGACAGACCCACCGTGAGTTTGACACATGGAACCATGAGATGGTAGTCACAGTCAGTACTCACTGTGATGGTGGTGAGTGTGATTCTTAGACCTGAAATCACTGCACTCAACACATGTCGTTGGGCACACTTTAACATCCTGAAACGCAGTCCTGAAACATGGGTTGTTATAAAGGTGATGATTGGGTGGCTTTGACACATGGGGCTTTTGAGGGGTGAGTGATAGATATGGGATTTGTCCCTCCTGAGGGAGTTTGATATCTAAGGCCACTTGATGAGTAGGATTGAGATAGGCGTGCGCACGCATGTGTGAATCAGTATGTGATATTGATGTCATACATATCTCCTTCAATCTACTCTGAGATCAAGAAAATGAATGAACGTTGACAGGATGACTGTTCCATGCCTTGAGTTCATTTAGGATATCAGTGACAAAGGAATTATACATTCGCTGTAACACCATTCACGGATTGTAGGATGAAAGTTGTTCTCCAACTTTCTACTTTCACTTGGGTAGCACTGATGTGTGACTAGGCACCGCTCTTTGCTTGTGAAGTCATAAGTGTTATGGACTTTCACTGCCAACGTGAAATGGACCTGCAGGGTCACACACATAGGATTTAACCTGGAAGAGGAGTTTTGTCCACAACAAATGTTTAGATTGATTACTAAAGGAGTTTAGTAGTTCAATTAAACACTCAATCAGTCGATGGCTCAATATCGTATGGTTCAAGGTGTTGGATGCATTGATTGGAGTATCGGATTGATTGAAATCGCAATTGACTGATTTTGCCCAACCTGTGCTCCCAACCGATCGGCTCATGTGATGAACCGGTCGGCTGAGGTGCTGAACCGGTCAGCTGGAGTGTCCAGGCCGATCGGCTCATGCCCAGGTTGAAACGACTGGTTCAAGAGTTGAACCGATCGGCTCAACTGGTGCAACCGACCAGTTGGGAAAGTCATGTCGGCAAGAATTTTCCTTTGGTTTCAAATTACCCAATTCGATTGGGAATAATATTGGTATTCGATACCAATTGGGAAAGAAACAAGGAAAGTCTTTTTGAGCCGGATTAGGACCATGAACCGATCAGTTCAGGGCACCAACCGATCAGTTGGAGTGCCCCAAACGATCGGCTCTGGTCCAACCGATCGGCTCAATGGCCGAATCGATCGGTTCAGTTGTGAACCGATCATTTCAAGTTGCGAACTGGTTGCTTTTTTTGTGGAAAATTCTCGAACCCTTCTACTCCTGCTTTAGTCCCGCATTGCCCGGGATGGAGAACCATGTCCCATGACTCTCCTATATATATAGGGGTATTGGGGGCTTCTCAAAGTACAGCTCAGTGCAACCAGTAGCTCTGCAAGTTGTCGTTCTCTCTGGTTTTGGTAACCGTGAGAGAGCCCGAGCAAGTGCTTCCCGCAAAAGGGAGGTGCAGCAAGGGAAGGACAACTGCAGTTGCAACAGGAGGTAGGAGATTGTGTTGGCGACTAGTACGTCAACAGGAGGGTGCGACTCCTTCCACTTCCTTGTGGGATAAGGAGAGTGGAGTTCCAGGTGGTCCGTGTGGACTACTGTAGAGGCGGGAGGACACTGCCGCTTAGGAGGACAACTGTCATCCGAAAGTCTAGTTCGAGTAGGAGTTGTCAGTCCCGGTGCGACCAGGAGCTGCACAGACACCGTCGATGTCCGGAGTTGAAGACCGCGCATTGCACGAGGTATTGTCGCCGAGCAAGCCTCGGGACAAGGTATGATTCCACAAACCATCCTTTCCTATTATATAGATGTTGACGCGTTTCCTCGGTATGGGTTGGGGGAGAAATTTTTGTTTCCGCTGCCTTCTCTGTCTCCCCTAAAACCCAACACCTACAGCCTAGCCGAACTCAACGAGCCTGACTTTGACTGGTTTTGAGATTAGAAGCTCAATGGAGCTCTGCCGCCATGGCTGCTAGGAGGACAGAGGAAGAAGGAACAGAGAAGGGGAAACCAGATTAGACCCCAAATGCACAGAAAAAGGATGGCAATTCAATTTTCTAGTACCGAATGAAACCGATGATGGTTAAAATAGGGTGAACGGCGGTGAGAGTTGACCCGCGCATGGGCATCACCCATGGGATCCAAATTTATAGCGAAAAAGGGGAAAACAGTGATACCTTGAAATCTTCACGAGTTTCGAGTACTAGGAGCTTCCCAGGGTTGTAGATAACCCTTCTGGGTGTCGAATTGTGGTGGAGAAGGTTGGGAACCTCTGTCGCAGCCAATCTTGGAAGAGGAGTCATCAGCGGAGTAGGGTAGTAGAGGGGGAAAGCTCTAGAGGGCGAATAGATTTGTGGGTAGAGGTCCTTAGGGTTCGGTTATCAATTTAGATGGTTCTTTTATAGATTTGGGTGGCCCGAGCGGCGAGACGAGATCCGTGACCGAGAGAACAGGGGGGAAGTCGAGTCCCTCCTTGATCGGGAAGCCCAGGGCATGAGAGTCCCTCAAAACCAGTCTCTCTAGGGTCGTGGAAGGCTCGCAAAAGCAGAGGTGAAGAGACCAGGCGGATCGGGGATCTGTGGTGTTAGCTAGGGGATCAGAGGAGAGAACACACACATCCTTCCTGTTCTCAGTCTCCTACTCAAGGTAGGCGACGAGTCGGGTGTCATCCGATGGGCATCCAACGACCCAGACCAACTCTGACATCCAGAGAGCATGTAACACATAAACTATAGCCGAAATCGAGAAATCACGTGTGTGACGTCTAAATAACGTGAAATCTTAGGTCATATCATGAAATAGTTGATTAATGTACTAAAAATCATATGTTAACTCCCCTATTTGATTTGAAGGGTCAAATGAAGCCCTATAAGGCTCAAATTTTGATAATTGCTTAATTAAAGGGTCTAGAATCTTTTTATATGATTAGATTTAGGTTTTATCTACAGTTTCTTTATCAAATGCACAAAAGTCATTATCTCATTATATATGAATTAAAATAAATTATCTTTTCAGTGTTAGGTAATATTTTGAATCAAAGTTTGAGTTATGATGAAACCTTTCATTATATTTGAGTAGTTTGCATCAACCCTTAGGATTTTGAAAATTGAAGTGGGAAATTTTCACTAAGGACCTTAAAGTTATTTTATTTGCAAATTGGGATGTTACAATTTATTACTTGATATGAGATATTAAATGTGACAACTCTCCCTCGAAATTCAAGCACCCCACATTATGGAAAATGTTGGGGAGAATGTATGCTTCCGCTGACCATGTATACAACCCTAGGGAGGGGTGTTACATTAATGGTATCAGAGTAAGAAATATATGGCCATTAAGGCAACAATAGAGATTCATATTATGTTCCAATATCATATTATGTTTACCCTTTCAGATGGCCCCTAAGAAGAAGGAGAAGCTTGGTGAGTCAAGGCCCTCACAAGGATCCTCTAGTAGAGATAGGACTCAAGTTATGAACCAATTTCCCTGACAAATCACCATAGAAACCCTAGTTGCATCCATGACCAATTCCTTCCAACCTAGAGCTCTACCTAGAGTACATGAGATCTCCCTCATAGATTTCTTGATGATTAGATCTGATGTTTTCCATGGTGAAGATGAGGTTGATGTGGTAACCAAGGCTGAAGAGTGGATTAGTAATATGGAGCATTGCTTGAGAGACTTAGAGTGTCCCCCATGTAGTAGGGTTAGATTTTCCACCCATATGCTCAAGGGTGCAGCCCGTACTTGGTGGGAGAACTTCTTAGCCTCTAGGGAAGAAGATGACCCTCATTTCACTTGGGGTGAGTTTGTAGAAGTCTTTAATGGCCATTATGTATCTGAAGCCATGTTTGAAAGGAAGGAGGATGAGTTTGTTAACCTTAAGCAAGTGGGTGACATGACTATCACTAAGTATGCCATGAAGTTTCATAAGCTCCAAAAGCATGGTCTTGAGTACACTGAGCAAAAGAGAGCTAAGAAGTTTATTAGAGGGCTTAAATCTGATCTAAGTTATGACTTGTCTAGTAGAGGTCATAAGACCATGCAATCAGCCTTGGATGCAGCCTTAGAATTAGAGGATCACCCTGGGAGGAACCATAAGAAGGAGGTACCCCAAAACATCCATCACCATCAACCCCCTCCACCCTCCAACCACAAGAGAAAAGCCCCTGAGCCTTCTTCTGAAAGTGGGAGAACCCCAGCCCTACATGTAAGAGAAGTCATGGTGATCCTTGTAGGTTTGGGACTTCTGTTTGCTACTATTACGGTGAGAAGGAGCATATCGAGCCTAATTGCCCAAAGCATGCAAAGAAGGATCCCAACCATAACCAAGCTAAGAACCCTAATCCTCCACCCAAGGTTAAACCAAGGCTCTTCACCATGCAAATGTCGGATGGAGAAGAGGAAGATGATCAAGGTGAGGATTGTTAAGTAATTTATGTTGAATAATAATGCTTTGCTTATGTAACCCTCTATTATAATGAAAATTGTATGGAAAATTTGCAAGTTTATGTGAAACCCTTAAGGTGGGTAGAAACTCTAGGAAATTTTGAGGACGAAATTTATTTAAGGTGGGTAGTATTGTAACATCCCACTCTTTTTATGCTAATTTTCAAAATATTTTATTCTTTACATAATCGTTCTCTATAGCATAATTGTTGAGGACATTTATGCAAATTTCCCGTGTTAGCTTTATGATTTCATTTCATGTGAAGAAAATTATGTTCATTTACTTTCTAATCCATGGCTTACTTGTAGAAAATGTTTCCTTTTATATTTATGACTTATGAGTTCAATAATAAAAGATATTTTCAAAATATATTACCTTTAATGTTTTTTAATGGCTGCTAGAAAAGTCATGGACCAATATGTGCCCAAAAATGAAATCTAAATTTACATGAATAATCTAGACCCTCTTTTGTGCCTATGGCTAAAATTTGAACTCTTTTAACCCATGTTTGACCCTCCAATTAATTTGAGAGAGGTTTGAATATAGTTTGACCTAGAGTTGAATCCAATTTCATTGATTGCATTGATTTTCCCTAATGTTCCGCATTTCAATTGATGTCACGCGTTACATTTTTGTTTTCCTTTCTAGCGTGTGATCTGACGGTCCACAATTAATCAACCAATGATCCAACAGATCTGGGATCATCACCTATCCCCGATGGTTTCGTGTTCTAGAATCAGTTTGAAAGAAACACCTTCCCCGACCTCTCTCTCTCTCCAATTACTGGTCTGTTTAATGGGATGCATGTGCCATTGATTTTGTCTTCCTCTCCCAAATGGAATGAGCTCTTGATCACCTCTTCCCGTGACTATTTGCAGAAATGCCCAAAAAGGGTAGGTTTCTCCTCGTCGCCATGAAGTTGTAGAGGCTCAGGTAGTCTCCCTCTTTTCTATTTAACCAGCCCAGGAGCATCACATGCCTCCCTCTTTTCCTCCTCCACTACCAATTTGGCCCCAACAGTCCTGACTCTCCCTGACCTACTCGAACTCTTCTTCGGCGACCTCGACCTTGCCCCGGCACCTCCGACCACAACTGTTCGATTGCAGCTGCGGTGAGTATCTTTGGCTCACCTACTTTACCCTCGATTCATTAGTTTTCCCTAGGTCCTTCCCAACTTATAGGTCTTGTAGAGCCACCTCCTATGTTCGTCGGTGTTAGTTGTCATGGCATCGCAATGGCTTCTAGGCCATGGAGATGGCACCTCCGACCTCGCCATGCCTTCCCAATTCATTCCCAACTTTCTTTGTCATGACGTTGCTTGATTTCTTTAGTTTAAACTTCATGACCCTCATCACCTGTTTTGGGTTGTCTCCGAAGAGCTAAGGACATAACAATCCTATTTTTGGTGCGATGTGTTCCTCGACTCCACCTGGGCCTCACGAACATGATCTTCTTGTTTATATTCTCCCACCAGGATGTTTTTCTTGGATACTGTTCTTGACTTGCCCCCTCCATGTCTTGAGCAGGCCCTCGACCTCTTCCTCTCCCTGACCTACGAGCCTAGGCTCATTCTGTATGGCTCCTCCTTGGGGATGCAATGGGGAGGTTGTATTCCCATGAAAGGAAATGGGGTTGTTTCCCCCAGTCAATCCTCTATGGGGCGCGAGTGTTGCTCTCACTTGAGATCCCTAAAGCGCTTTTCTCTCGTGCACGGTGAGAGGGGAAGAAATCAAGTGGAATGATGACTCTATTTCCCCTAGTCGGGTAATCGAACAACTAGTCACCAAAGGGGTATTCTTGAGATTTCATGTCATATTTTGTTTCTTAAGAATTGAGAAGTGATGCCATCCTGGCGAGTTGCGATTGGGCCACGAGGACAGGACTCAGGCTCAATATCCACGTGGCTTTTCCTCAATTTTGTGATTGGTCTGTTCTTTGTAAATCCGTAGTAAATCGCCTATTTATTGGAAAATTACACAAAAATATGTTTTGGAAAGGATTTTCAATGAAGAATTCGATTTTATGATTTTTATCGACTGTTTTTTCTGGTATCATATCTCAATATTTATATGAACAAATTAGGGTTTAATGTTGTATAATGAATGATAAACATGTTATTTCAAGTGTTTAAGGGAATCCAATCAGTCAAACAAGGTTCGACTTAGGTGCTTTAGCTCAAGGTAAGAGGGCCATGCCCTTGGCATAGATACTATTTGATTTATTGAATGTTTATAATTTACGTTAAGCACTTTATGTTAAAGTCATGATTAATGTATGTCTTCCTTTCAAGTATATGACTACTGGATATTTAGTTGCTATAATCTAAGTCTAAGCATAGAAACCACATTAATGTTATGAATTATGATTAAGGTACATGAAACCAAGATTAAGAGGGAAGAAATTCCCATTCATGCTTAAGAGGGAAGAAATTCCCATTATGGTTCATGGAGAGAAATCCCAATTATGTTCAAGAGGGAGAAATCCCATTAAGGTCAAGTCTAAGTCATTAAGAAGATAATTAAGTCTAAAAAAAGATCATGGTTAAGAGAATTTGATTTAGATTTATATGCACCTTGTTATGGGATTTCCGATTATTATTGGCTTTTCGAGCAATTATGGGATTTCTGAGCATTTTGGGGCTCCTTATGGGGCATTAAGAGAGGAGCATATACTTCCGGTCAAGTTCTTTATGTAAAAGAATCCAAGAAATGATTAATGTTAATGCATGTTCATGTTTATGTCAAATCATCTTTATATGTTATTTTTATGTCTTATAATATGCCAATGTTTCTTACATACCATGAATGTTTTTCCTTTGCATGGATGGGAGGAGATGTCCACAGAAGTTGGAGCTAAAGGTAAGGAATCAGCTTAAGGAGTTCTATGTACTTAAGGATCTAAGGAGTTATTACCTGGTGGGACTTCCATCTATGGAGATCCTATGTTTCCAGATGTTGCCTAGTTTATGTTAAGCATATCTTTAACTTATGATGTAGTTTCCATTCCCAAGAACTTTATGTATGAATCTATGTTTTCAATGAAATGCTAAGTGTCATTTATTACTTGATATGAGATCATAAATGTGACAACTCTCCCCCGAAATTCAAGCACCCCGCATTATGGAAAATCTTGGGGAGAATGTATGCTTCCGCTGACAATGTATAAAACCCTAGGGAGGGGTGTTACACTTCCATTATATGAAAGCACTAAACTCTTTGGCAGTACAGTGCTTGGAAAGTGATCTCAAACTCTTTTGTTGTAGATCACATTTATAATGATCTCAAACTCACTGGTAGTAATTCATAAACACCTTATCTTGAGCTCCTTGAGATTCAAGAGAATGCATCAAAACCTTTGGAGGTCAATACATGGATATATACTGGAAAATGAGCTTAAAATATGTGTTCTCTTTTGTTAATGAAAATCTTTGTGCAAGTATATGTTTTTTCTTATATTTATTTATACCTGTCAAGTATTAGTTTTATCTTATTGCCAAGATTAGGAATGAGAGGTATATAAAAAGACACATAGGCATACTCAACACAATATTCTTGAATATTGTGCTGACATGTACCACATGTAATCTTTTGTTTAGGTTGTGGACATATGATCTTGAAGAACCATGATAGTTGAGAGTTGTATGGCGAGCT